>CM057822.1:47542693-47550193 GCA_030067965.1 Latrodectus elegans
AATACTAAAAATAATATACTTACTTTACACCTGAAAAAGTAAACACGATATTGGTTTTTATAAAATATTACCCAAATAGCTCAGACACTTTTTCCAACAATAAAAATATTCACTTTAGAAAATTTAAATAAAAATTTCAAATTTTCTAATGTTAGTGTTATGATGAACAAATTATATACAAATGAATGATATTTATTAATAATCTTGATGTAATAAATAATCCACATCTTGATACAAAAAATTTATGTAATCTCTTTTTTACGACTACTTGATATTATTCAATACTTTAAGTTTAATTCATGTCTTCTAGAGAACCAAACTGGAGCGATGAAACTGATCTACAATCAAATTTCTTCAATTTAACAATTTCAAAATGAAAATTGTTCTCTTCTATAATTCTGGAACACATCAAATATTACTTTTTATTTGTCCAAGCTTTTATTCATTGAGGATTATATTAAAATATTTCAATTAAGTAATAGTTTACTTACGATTATCGTTTGTTTATCCTCAAGCATCTTAATATAACCGATTTATATAATGGCACTATTTAAACCATTGATTGAAGTTTTAGGATAAAAGCAATAAATTAATTGCAGAGATTGTATCTCTAACTGTTAATAACGACTGGGGCAAATAAAATATGTTGTGTTAGTTATGCCATCCATGTAAAATGATACTTCGGGGCCTTTACCTTGGTGTCTACTTCTAAATTACAAAGACAACCTTCCTCAGGATGAAGAAGGCTCATCTACTTTATGCACCACTACATAAACTATCATTAAGTGAGAAGGACTGAAACTCCCGAGAGACAGGCCATTAGAAAGGGAAAAATTATCTCTTAGTGGGATGGGCAATTAATTCATTCCTGGTTTGTTTTACTACTAATCTTCAAATTTGTTTTTAGCAAGGAAAACAAATTATTCCTCACTCATTATTAGTCATTAAAACTTAGTCATTTACAGAGGGACATCTAACGAGTTTTATCTCATCAACTTTCACGTTACGCTAATCGTGAAATCCTATTATATTTTATGTACTAGATCCCAAAAATTTTTTGAATGTTTGTAAATGATTAAATAAGGAAGTGAGATTTTAGATAAGTATCAGAAGGTAATTTTTAACCTTAATTTAATATAAAATACAATTCCACAATTAATCTGCATGCTTTTCTCATGAATTTTTAAAATTAACCCTATGTAAAGAAAATGAAAATTTAATTTACAGTAAAAATATTATTAACCTTGGTTAATTTTAATTTTCAATAATAATAAAAATATATGTGTGTGTAACGAACGAAGTATTAGATGATAAAATAAGGCCAAAAGTTTTAGTATTTATACAATGGATATTATTCAAACTTGTGAGGCTTAAATTTTAAAGTTTCCAACTAAAAGTGACTAACCTTTAAGGAATGAGATTTCATACCAATGTAGTGCTCTTTATTGTTCTTTTATAAATATAATTTTTAATTATAATCTGTTATCAATTATAATGATTTATTTTTATTTTTTCTAATTATTATTATGCTAAAGAATTTTCTAAAACAAAGCTCCTGCAATGATTGGATCCATTTACAATAATAGCTAAGACTTTTTTGAACAGTAATTTCGAAAATACAATACTTCGGAAAAATTCAAACTGGCCTGAAGCAAAGATTGAAATGATTCAGAAAATACCATAAATTTTTCCAAAATATAAGATTCTGTGTTGCCTAGGGGAAATTTATCTTAAAATATCCGTGTTTCCTAAAAGTCATTATTGGTTTTAAAATTTATTTTAAACTCGTTTGGAAATTTTACTCTTACTTCATTTCTATCAATTTTTTTTAATTTGAGTGTAGAAGGGAAAACAGCACATGTATAAATGTTGATACTAATATATAGTTAACTATATCGTAAATTAAATGGTTTTCTATATTTTAATATGTAATAAAAGAATAAAATTGAAATAAATGTTTGCAAATAACTAAGAATTTGTTAAGAAAATGTTTGCTAAAGTAACTACTAACACGAGACAGTTATATTTTACTCATTAATTTTACTTCATTATAAAACAAACATTTTTATTTCATTATAAAAATAATTATTATAAGGTACGTAACAAAATGTATGGATTTATATTTATAATATGAAGCTGCAAATTAATTATTAATAGTAATATTATGTAACGTAATTAAATAAGATCAAGATGTTAATTTTTTATAACAAATTATTTTCATTTTTTTTATTTTTAATTATTCAAATCACAATGCATTTGTAATAATGTTAATTTTAATTCTGTTAGTATAACCTTGTGAGTTTTCATTCTGTTAATATAACCAGTGGGCACATATCAATATATTATCAAGTAGTAATCATGATCTGATTCAAAATACACACGTGTTCATAAATTAAGGATAATTTAAGAGCCCACAAAAATTGAAAACTAAAAAAAAAATGCACAGAAATATCACATACATTGTCAAACTATATATGAAAATATAAGAGGACACATGATGTCACTAAGCATATGCCACAATGACCAGAGGACAAGATGGGGTATATAAGGAACTGTGGCAAAAAAGGAAACGTGTTCGCAGCCCGTATGACTCTCAGTACAGTACAGAAATCACCGAACGAAACAGAGAAGCATAACTGTGAACCTGTCGCGTCAACAATCGTCAGCCATAATTACGATTCTTTTCAAGGCAAACCATGTAGAGACGTTTGGGACAGTATGGTCTGTATGCTCACAGAAATTTCAGATGTGTTTCTCTCACAGCAACTCACTATTGCCAGTGGTTAGCCTGAAATAGATGACATGCAATGCGGAAATCTTTATAGTGACCTTATGTTATATTTCCAGGATAGTAGAGGTAGTTTCTAGTTCTATCCACGTCAGAAGTTTATAATCAAAACGCTAGATACCTAGTACAACCAAATAACATCGTTGAAAGTCCACGTTACGGTGATGTAGGAGTGCTCATCTGAGGATGTGTTATACTGGCTCAGGAATAGATTTGTTTAAATGTGCTGTGATTACTGAATTAACGTTCAGAAATGACAACGCCCTTCCTCACCGTTCGAATATCGTTCATCAATGATTGCCTTCAGATGGAGGATATCACTCGTATGGAATGGCAAGCATTCTCACCAGATTTGACCAAAAAACATTGTAGAACATGTTTGGTCTACGAATATCAGCCTTTCAACCACCTCATATATCTGCACTGTAGCTTTGAAAAGTATTGTTTCCTAATCAAATTTCTGTGCCCCAACTGTAACTGGATATTGTGATCCTCAGCATGCCCCTGCATTATACGGACTGTAGGATTCTAGGGTCTCGTATATGAGATAAAGGATGTATTAACCATCTTGTCAACAATGTACTGTTCATCTTTAAAATGGGTGATATATAGGATAAATGATTTAGGAAGCAATAATCGTAGTTTGTCGGTAAGTGAGCTTAGTAGTATACATACATCTGTTCTTTCTCATTCGTTTGTAACACGAGTTTTATGAATAAAATTGCTTTTTTCTGTTTCTGCTGTTTTAGTTGCCATTTCCGTTATTATTCATTATTTATGGACATGTGTGTATATCGCAACATTGTGGAAGACTATTTGGATTTTGAAAAATAATCTGATTGTAGTAGTGATCCAATTTCCTTTAATCCATCTAAATAAACATAAATGCCAAAGGTAAATAAATAAATAAACGAAATATTATGAAGAGAAGTGATTTTAAAAAGCTTATATTTTTCTATTTTATCTTTATATATTTTCTATGTATGTATGATAAACATATTTTCGAATGATAAAGGGGATATTATGTATACTTTCTGTTGATAAGCATGACTTGATGTTTAAATTAACCAGAATACAATATCCTATACAAAGTATGGACGATTATATTTCAGTGGATTGTATAGCATACAGTACATACAGTACATACATTATCATTTGTACATACATTATCATACAGTACATACATTATCATTTTTTCTATGGTAAATATATACCATATCAGAATTTTAAAAATGATTAATTTTATGTTATTGCTAACTTAACTTATTTGTTAATTAGGTACAAAGACACAATATTGGGTATTCTTCTTAATAAGAATTTCCTTGTTAAATATTAATAGCAATAGTTAAACAGCAGTTGTGATGATAATATTTTTGATATCTCATTCTTTCTTCATCTTTGCTTGATTGAAATATTATTATCTCCAGATGTTAACTTAACTTTATTCAATGCCATAATAAACAGTTAATTTTCTCTTTTCTATCAATAAGTTGAGATAGTATATTACAAGAGCCAATTTTAAAGCAGTGAATAAATTTTCAGCGAATACTATTCTGTGAAGCATCATTTTTCTTTGCCGCTTAGCAATACTATCAAAATCACTTTGAGAAGGTATTTGAAGTTATTCTGGAAACGGTAAGAAGAACCTATTGTGAGAGGTGTAGAACAACTTCCTCCCTTCAAAAACTTCCTTTCCTTCTTGAACAATCTGATGGATTTTGAAAATACTTTATCATTCCTCATATCTTTTTTGTAATTCTTCGAAAACTTAAAATGATAAAATAAAAAAATAAAAATCTGAGATTATAAATTATTTTCATGTTTCTTTTTCATCATACTTCATAAGATGTCCCATATGATTTTTCTTTTTCAAATGAATTTTGTTTATACACGTGAGTTATATTATTTAAGTAATGTATCTATCAGAATGATATGGAAATATTTACGTCAAAGCTCTCTATTTTCTTTCTTTTTTCTTCTATAACAGTTTTGTACTGCATATATATGCAAATTATATTTCTTTTTTCTTTTCATTCTTGATAGTTCAAGAGTCATGGGTAAACAACGAGGATCATTCTTGTCCTAGCGTAGTAAACTTGTGGTTTACTTAATTTTTCGGTATTATTTTGACATTTCTGTTTTGAGTATTTCATGAAATCAAACTAATCAAAAATAATTACATTACTTTAGTGAATTATTGTTTCAAATCACAGTCATTTACTATAAATCTAAAAATGTAGAACATTTGGAAAATCCATTGTTAAGTTGACTGTCAAGCGGAATTTTAAGCTTAACTCAGTTATACAATCATATTGATTTGATTTGAAGTAATGTTGTTTTCTCCGAATATATGAGCACTTATATAGATACTTCAAAAAATGATTTCTTGAATCAGGTATCAACTTAACAATTAGGTTGCTGTAAAAATTTTCAAATTTTTTTGAACGTGCTTTAAGGCAACAGCTTTTTACAGAATGTAAATGCTTAAAATCTTTTGTTGAAAACAATCATCTAGTTTTTACGATTAAATTAGATGAAATAGATATTGAATATTTCATGTACATACCTTTAATATTAAATTTGGTTGTAAATTATAAACATATAGTTAGATAAGATTTTATGAGAGATATATTGATTTAATTATAATTTAATTATTTTATATATAACTAAATTTCTTGTGCAAAACAATTCATATTTTAATCGAAAGTGAGATATTTATGAGTATAAAATGCGAAATACTATGAATTGAAACCTACATTCAGAAGAAGCAAGCATGTCTTTTTCCATGTGATCATGAAATTGCTATTCCCTGCCAAATATACATTTGGAAATATGAATCATATTCCAAATGTATGCTTGGCCACGAATAGAGAATAACTATGCAACCTAATGTTACTATAAATCACTAACATTTTGATTTCCAGAAAGACAGCAAATCATCATACTAACAGGGAAACAACTTGATTATAAAACAGAAACACTACCGCCATGTCCAATACTCAACAATAGTAAAAATCAAATACTAATATGATTTGGTTGTTATTCTGGGAGTTTAGGATCAAATAGAAACTTAGATCACAGTTTTCAGGATACCTTAAAATATCCCAGCTGTTGGCTTATATTTGAAACCGTGAACTATTTGTCTGAAAGCTAGAACGCTAATTATACAGTTGGCAGCTTGGTGACAAAACCCTGGAGTTTTCACTAAGAAGAACCTCATTCGACCATGTTACCATGTTGAATCCAAATGAGTCACTGTGAAACATTATCTGTAAGCAGATGTTAATTGATAATGACAGAGATTCATAGCTTTTTAATATATGTACGTGAAATGACTGCAAAAATTTGTAATTTGCATTATTTATTTAGTAATGTACTATTTGTATACATGATTTTTAGCTCTCCACTGTACTAATATTTGGAACCAACAGCAGGCTTCTCCGGCACATATTCTTAGATGCCTAGATTTGATTTAAGATGGCCTACTATATCTAGTTATCCCAGTCTATGATTTTTAAGGGTTAATAGATTCGTAGATATCGTCTAACAAAGGCTGGACAGGGAAATTAGCAACAACAACTAATATTTTTAATGATAAAGTAAATTTGCTATAAGAGTTAATCTATATTATTTATTAAAAACAATTTGAGGAAAGAGTAAATGTAAGTAATTACTGAAGACAGAAATAAATTGTCCTAAATTCAATAAATATTCTTTACATTTAATTAATGAGCAATTTTTTCCAGCATTGTGCTTATTAAATGAAAAATAAAAAGTAATATATTAATTTAATAGTTAAGTAATAAAATTAGATCTAGATTTGTATAAAATGCTTACAATTTTTCATTCATTCCCTAATAATATATTTCTTTTTTTATTAAATTATTATTTCAAATTAAATATAATTATTTCAATTTACTTAAATTTTGATAAATGCAGGAAATAATGATTTACTGAAAAAGTACAATAAGCTGATGGAAAAGAAGAGAAAATTTGATACTTTAATTCATTTCATTCATAAAAATTAATAAATGAAGCATGAATTTTCTCCATAGCAATTGACCAATGATTTGACCAGTATAATACAAAAGACTAATGATAAATTGCTTGATGAGATTAAGAGCTTTCTGATGAGTATCTTATTCATAAGGATTTCTTACTAAATGTCATTAATAAGATTTTTCTGCCTTTTCATGAATTACTAGTAAGATTTCTAGAAATATTCATATTAGTTAACAATTATGGTAGAACTGAAGTATTGTGTAAAAAAAAAATTTTCTAGAAAATTTTGAAAGGTTGGTGGAGATTTTCTAAAGAGGAGAGAGGGAAATGAATGTTACTTTAGTCCATTCAATTTTTTATATACTTAAGCATTTTTGGCTGTTAAGTGAAATAATTAAGATACTTTAGAAAAATAAAAACTGAAATTTGTATTTTTTAATTTTTTTAAAAATACCGGGAATTTAACATATGATTGTAAAAAAAAATTTGATCCTGAATTTTTTCTTTGATGTAATATTATAAAATGTTTTATTATAAAAATTTATTAGAATTGATTAATTATGTTAGACAATCTTGAGATTATTCTAATTAATTTAAATATATACAATAGAATAATTCTACAAAAATATATGAAAGGAACAAGCTTTAAAAGAAGAAAAATATTGTCTGTTAGAATTACCTTGAAAATAATAATATAATTTCTAAGAAAA
>CM057822.1:47555193-47575193 GCA_030067965.1 Latrodectus elegans
GTAAAAGTGTGGTGTTGACGTAAAGACAGGTCCAATCCTGCAGCAATTGCTTAATGCTTCACCACGTCAACGTGGCATCATGATTAGGGGCATTATTGTGTACGATTCCAGGTCACCTTTTGCTCACATTCAGCCATTTACCACGTCATCACACCAGGGTTTATGGCTGTATGCCTTTGTTAGATAAAGGCTGATAGGGACCGCTGGCCCTGTCTCCTCCAGACATGAACATAGTGGTCATCTGCTTCAAGATTGAAGCGGGATTCATTGATGAACATTATTCGATACCATTTTGATTGCATCATGATGATTGGCTGCTAGTTTTAGTAATTGCACTCCAGACGATTCCGCTGATGTCTTAAAGGCCACTGTGAGAATATGGACTATATTGTTCTGACTACCGCTGAAAGATAATGAACAGTACCACGGGAGGTATAGACAAGGCTGTAGTGCGTTAACTAGTCAACAATGATACCGTTGAGGTGATTAGTGCCTGTTGAATAATCATCCTATCTTTCATCGCATTTGTGCTCCTTGGTCTTCCAGAGCATTCATTTCGTTGTCCATTTCCTTGTAGCAATCGTTGCTGCCAACATCTTTGCACAGCAGTTTCTGTACGCTGTAGGTGCCTACCAATTACTCTATATGAGCACCCAGATTCACCCAACTTTATAATGCGATAACATTCGAAGTCGTTTAGTTGTCTATAAAGTCTTCAATGGTGTCATGATGACATCTTTAGTTGCTTCTATAATGAATCCCAATGGCAGCAAAAAAAAAGATAAATTTTTGCCTCTGTCACTGGTTTGACACTTAACAAATTGAGCACTAGTAATACACGCGATAATCGCAATTCATGTTCATTTGCCTTGAAGCTTTATCATTTACATGTTTAATCGAAATGTTTTTGCATATTAAATTTCATCATGATCACAAAAGTTCTTCTAGGAGCTTCGATTTTTTTAAAAGAGTGTATATCTTGCAATTATCAATCAAAACCCTCAAACAAATTTTATGCATCACTGTGCATTAATCCCAAACAAATTTGCGCCTTTTAATAATTTTCCTATGTGGATGATGTAGAATATTACTCATGGAGTTTTAGTAATTGCATTTTCGACAACTTCAATGCAGAATGAGAATTGAGTTCATTCAGTTGTAATGTTGCAGCTATTCAGAACAATGTAAGAATAAATTTTATGCCATTTCGAGAACTAATTGTGGCCCGTATCAACTATAATTAAAAATATTTTATAAGTTTCTCTATAAACTAAAAATATTTTTTAACCATTTTAATGACAATTTTCGTTATTTAATCATAAATGACTTTTCTTCGGAATGTTTGCTTAAGAATATCTGGTTACACATGTGAAAAAAAGATTACTCAGGTGGCAAATTTGTTCATGGCAAATTTGAATTCAATTGGAAAATTGTTAAAAAAAAAAATAATGGTAAAAAGAAAAACGCTGTATTCACGAAATTAAAAGCATGGTAAAGTAAGCAGCTCACTCCAACATAATATCACAGGAAAAAATTAAATCAAAGTAAAAGAAAATCAAACTTTTGAAAAATTTTATTTAAAAATCAGTCGAAAACATTGAAATGGAATTATAAATTATTTGATTATTGAGATAATTTGCTTGAAACACATGTAGTAGTTTTTCAAAATAAAGTTTTTATTAATATCACATATTAAATCACCAATGCAGTTACTGAACAGTTTCCGCCAGAAATAAACAATGGTCGTTTTATCAATAAATTATAAAAAAATGTGCTTATAAAATGTAAGTAAAATGTTTGTATTATTTTTTAGTAGTTTTGAAAACGTAAATATTTTTAAACAACAGATGATGCAAATGGAACATTTATGACAATAATGTACGATTTTTTTCTTTCCCATCACGGCGAACATCAAAAGCGGGGATATAATAGAAAAGTACCAGTTTACTTGATTTATTTTACAATTACTTTGGGTTTTTTCCATTTTATATGATTATTGTTTTCACCAGAATAAAAATGTTTGTCTTTATATAGCCTATAAAACTATGAAAATTGATTTTGAAAATTTATTATATTTCAAATCTTATTTCTATAGATAATTAATATCTTCATAAGCAATCACATTTTTACCATAGCTTCCGAAACTAATTATAAAATATATAAGACAAACCGAAAATGAGAAACTATATATTTTTATTAAAAATAATATTTTCTCTTCGAATCCTAAAACTAAGTCAATCAGTTAATAATCAAATCTGTCTCACCCGTATTAATGTTTAAAGATTCAGACATAAACACCAAAAATAATAAAAATATTTTAATACTTGATTGGATAATAAAAACAGAGTATAGTGAAACTTTCAATTAGTATCATTTCCTTTTCCAATTTAACCTCTAATTTTGAATTTTGAAGAAAAATAATATGTATGGTTTTGTACGTTTGAAAAAATATTTAAATTTGATCTTCTGTTACATTTAAATTCTTTTATTATAGATCGTAATTAGTATCTCTTGTGTAGCTCTAGTGTAACATAGATAAAGATAAAAGTGTAATTTTCTAAAATCAACGTACGAATTTTATTCTCAGACATATGGATATAGAGATTCTAATTTTTTACACAATGTCTCATGACATTTTTTAAATAAACATTTCAAAAATTAGTTTCTAAATCTCATAAGACCAATATTTTCGATAAAAAGTTTCTATTAGCTTTAAAAAAAATTTACAAACAATATTTTGATTTGCATTTGAAAGGGAGTACATCATTAAATATTTACTGGTGGATGTAAATAGAGTTGTCTTTGATCAATCAATTTAAAAAAAAACACTTTTTATGAAAAAAATTTTTTATACATAATTCTTGTTGAAAACAAACTCACTACTAAAAGCATCTCAATCTCACTTCAAATACTGAACTAGAAAGTAGTTGCGAGAATAGCTTTCAACATATTAATGTCAACTTCTCGCCAATATAGCCTCAAAAGATTTACAAGTAGAGCAAGAAAAATAGGAGGCAACTTTTTGGCGACGTAGACATCTTTAGAAACGATCTCGTGAAATCAAGATCGGTTGCCCGGAGTAATCGTAAAAATAATTCGGAGTCGGTTGCTAAGGGTAACAGACGAAGTAAAACCCCTACACCTACGTCCCTTCCTAGCCTGCCATATCCCTTCCTGCGACGTTGAACGGCGTCGAGGGAATGAAGGGTTGTCTTTGAAATTTAAAACGTTTAAAGCTGTCAATTTGCATGCCTCTTCTTTCTGATTGGCTAGTCGATTCATGTCACTTTTTTAATTGGATATTTGATAAGAATATTATAAAATATGATACAGTATTTTATTTATTAGAGTAAAGGAGAATAAAAATTAGAGGAATTTTTTAAATTTAAAACCTTTTATAATATTCTTTCCCTTATTCTAACTGCTATTCAGGTCTCTAATTTTTTCATTTTCAATAATATATTTTATGGTGTGATGGAATGCTAAGAATTTTTATGATGTAACTTTGTCAACTTCGCAAAACTATGAAGTCTAAAATTCTCTTGTATTGTTTTGAAGATGATAACCTTCAATATTAAGAATGTTAAAATTAATTCATTAATTTATGTTTATAATATAAGAATTAATGTTTTCGTTAAATACTTTTTCAAAACTTAATGATTGCTATTATACTATTATTATGACATTAAAAAAATTTCTGAATTAAATTTACTACAGCTTCAACTGAAATATTGAATATTTACTAGATTAAAATCTTTGTATATGCACATGTGAAGCTTACAATAATTTAATAGAATGGACTCGTCCTTAGCAGATTACAAGTTCAATCTTAGTCACCATTGGCAACGAGTAATGGATTTTTTATTCCCACTCTGTGAGCATTTCTGTTAAAATGGATAGTTTACAAGCGTTTTTCATTTTAAACAAGAGAAAATATAGGCTGTTTTGTTTATTTTCGTATCTACACATATTATCCAGATAAAGTTAGGCGTCATTTATATAAAACAAATTAGAAAATAACTAAAATACTAACTGGAGGGAAAATAAAAACAAAAATGTAAAATTAAAGTATCAAAGTATGTTTCATTACAAGTATATTATTGCACTTTAAAATTTATCTGATACAATTTTTTTCAAAGAAAATAGACTTCAATTTAAAATCTAAAATATTTCCCATTTTTTCTATTTTATATTCTTAGCTTAAGCATATTTTTTTCTGTTTTTAGAATTCAAATATACACTTCAATTTAGAATTTTAAGTGTTTCACAATTTTGATTCTTTTTTTTTCCTCCAATTCAGCGCTACAACAGGAGAAGGTGATGGCAAGTTATACATACATACATAGCAGTACAGGCAAGTCTCGGACTGTACTCTTAGGTTAACGAGTTTGCAATACTCGCTGCAAGTGCCTCATAATTTTGAACCACAGTCAGGTAACGAGGTCACACTTGATCTGGTACCTTCCTATCCATATCCATGTCACACCAGCGGAAGTACTTTGCACGTCACACATTAACGTGGACATGTTCCCAACCCAGTGAGAAAGAGTACGTGGTAACCTACCAATCACTGCAATATTTTTTGCTTCACCTCCCTCCCCAGCTCGCGCATGTAAAGGTGACGTCCACTGCGTAGGCCTCACCTCGCGTTCTGGCTTTATCATGTTAAAAAAATGATAAATAAACGTAGGAAGTGACGCATATGCGTAGGGTTGGTGGATTGGTTTCTCTGGTTTGTTCCTGTTTCGAGTCAAGAGACTTTTAGATGATTGACCAGGACATCGGTCAGGCACAGTAATAAACCGTCTGCTTGGAACTCTGCGACGAACTGGGGCGGCTCTGTTTTCCAGGCCCGACAGAGAGGTCTCGTTGTCTCCCTGTGATAGGTTTAATACGCAACGGACATCAACAGCCTTACACTCCCTACACGAGTAGGCTGTCCGCCCTACGGCGTAGAAATAATGCTTCACTTTGCTGATCTTAACGGGAAACGGCGTGAAGTCACTGGAGCTCTGGTAACATACGGTGGGGCACCCAGGAAGTGTGCCAGCTGGGCCTCGAAAAGAAAGAATAAAGAAACACACACAGTGCGAGAAAAGATCATCCATTCCTGAACAAGGATTCAAACCCAGGGCCTACTGCTTCAAGGTTAGGCTACATATGATTCTGTCATCGATCAGCACGTTTTGAACTATGATACAAAATTTTGATACATTATATATACAAGATATTTTATAATAAAACATTTATTTTTTAAGCATATATATTGCTGTAAGTAAGAATCTAGTGTGATAAGGATATGGTTTCGTTTTCTTGGTTCGGCTCCTGTCTTCTGATGATTTCAAACAAATTTATTCACTGCAAGAAGTGTAAAAATAAATTTAAGCAAAAACAAAAAATAAACGATTTCTATTTCAGGCTTTGATTAATGGTATCATAAAAAATAGAATCTACATACTTAACCTATCCTGCAATGAAAAATAGTTATTTTTAGTTTATATAGAAATCTGTGATATATTTCTAACTATAAATGTTATAGTTATAAATTCTGCTGGTTTGTTTTTAATTTCTCAACTCAGAGATTCTAGGGTCGATTCCATCAATCGATCCATCCATCACCAATCGATTTCATCTTAATTTTTGCATTTCATGTATTATTTGAAATTTAAATCTGTCAAATTGGAAATTCAAAAATTTATTTCAATTGATACCTCAAAATTATAAATAATACTAGTCCATTATAGTAACATATCACGATGTTATTAATATCACACATATATATTCTAATATTTTTTAAATATCATATGTATTAGTATATAAAGCAAAATTCATTTTTGCAAAAAATTTATTTTCAATTGCACTGAATTTTCAAGCCAGCTATAATTAGGCTGATTGCATTAAGAGAATCCGATGAAATGATTGGACATCTTACTTTAGGGATGTTGAAATTACATCAAACATGAAAACTAGCTATCTTTTGAAATGAACTAGTTTTTGTGTTTGAAACTAGTAATCGTCCAAACATGCCAGAAACATGTGTGGTTAATTTGATGATGTAAGAAACATCTTTCTGTTGCATAGTTATTTCTTAATAATTCTTAATTGTAATTAAATTTTTAATCATAAAGCTTAAACATTTTCTATCTCTGTAATTTATAAATTAAGTTTATAGTAAGTCCAATTATTTTAGAAATAATTTATGCATTTAAAATGCATGTTCATCCCTGGAATTGTTTGAAAATTGTATTTTTTTAACTATTCATTATATATATATATATATATTGAGGGGATGAAGGTGAGCAGGTGAGAGTATTAAAAAACTTTATAATTTAAAGAAACATTACATATTATGAAATAGAAATAGATTGTTACATTTCCTTTTCAGTATAATTCATTTTATTATTTTAATAATATTGCAGACATCATTAGGAAATTGTAAAATATTATTTAATAATCCTATTAGTATATTATTGTAACTATTATTGATTAGGTGGCGTCTGAAATAAATGGCGTGCTTATACTTAAATGTTAAAGGTCATGTTCCAAACTGCTGTTCTTTTATCGCTTTAGTAATAAAAACTGGCAGCTGCAATTCATATAACAGTAGTTAAATTCCGATATTTTTTCGTAGGGATTTTGTTTAACTGCGCTATTTTATTCAGCTTTAAAAATTTCGATTGTCATTTCTTCTGAAAAATAATTTTTTTGTCTTTTTACACTTTTTAGAAAAACTGTTAATATTGCAAAATATGAATGTTTTAGCTATTTTTGTGTGAAATAACTTATTTACTTTATCTTATAAAGTTGTAAGATTTGATGATAGTTTTATTAAATGCATTTAGACTATCAAACTGTAAAAATGTTCTCCTACAAAATATTTATTATTGTATATTAAAAGAGGAGTTTTACATGTTTTTTTAAAAACATTTATGATTTGTGAACATAAAAAATTGCGGATAGAAGATTCTCTAATTATTTCAGAATATATTTAATTTAATTCGTTTTGTTTGAAATTTTTATCAAAGTAATATTTAGTGTCTTTCTTCAATTGAATGCATAAATAATTATTTAAATGTTATATTAATGTAATTACAAGACAATCAATACTTCTAATTATTTATATGCGCACGCGTTATCGTGAGTGTAAATTACATTTATTCAAATACGTCACGAGTCCATCTTTTAAATAACTTCTAATTCTATAGCGTGGCAGAAAAACAAGTTTGTTGCTTATCCTATGTTGTAAGGGTTTGGATAGTTAGCCAATAGGCCAAACCAGATCCATGAGATCGTTAACCAAAAAAAAAAACTCAAAAACAAGAAGAATACTTCGAAATAAATCCTCTTCTAAAGTCCTAGGCAGAAAAGTAGATAACCAGAGGTAAAATGCGCAAAAAAATAAATAAATAAAATTTAAAAAATAAGTTAACCGTATGGTTAATTACATTCATAAAGAATGAATTTCATTAAAAATTACTGACCAATTTTTTTACATTCTATTGAATCCTTATTTTATTTTAATAAGCAATGTCTTAAAATTCCACTAATTTTAACTCAAATTTAAAACATGATATCAAGTTTTTTTTTCTTTTTTTTTATGATTGCGTTTTACGTATAAAATGCCATTTTTCTAAGAAAAATAAAATATGATTCTTCTTTGAAATATAATCTCATACACACCCATAGGTAAAAAGATATATATATATATATATTATTGACTTCTCTTTTATCAATTATTTTTCTTTCCCCCGATAAAATTATGTTTCAAAATATTCAGAATACTTTCGATCAGCACATTGTTTAGTCCATATTTCATTAATTGATGTTCCTAATCACATCATTTATAGTGACTGAATTTTGTACCATATACATATTCACATTGATTGTACTGATATATATATATATATATATCATAAAATGGGTTTTTTAAAATGCTGATTAATAAAATGAATATCCTTCAAGTGTAAGAGAACAAAAAATAATTGTCATTATCGGTAAAATTCATAATGAAACTTTTACAAGGTAACCAGCCAAAATTAGTAGATTTAAAAGAAGACTCCAATTTGTAATTAATATCTAAATAAAATTCCGAATTATCGTTAGTTTTCTTTTTATTATATAATTTATTTATTTTGCGCCCACTTCTTTTAAGTCTCCTAGTTTTATGATTATTTGAATATATATATATATATATATATATATATATATATATATATATATATATATATATATATATATACATTATATATAATATATATATATACATTTATATATATATATATATATATATATATATATATATATATATATGTTCACACACACACACACAAAACTATTCAAAAATTATAAAATGGGGTTATGTAATTTATTCTTAAATTAATTTTATTTATAAAAAAAATTTGATAAGAGCTCTATTAACTACCAATGGGGTAAAAATGATATGATGCATTTGAAAAAAAAAAAAAAAAAAAAAAAAAAAAACGCTTATGGGATTTAGATGAAATTTAAAAAATACATATCTTATCTTTATAAAGAATTAACTGCGCTTATAAAATGCTGTTTATAACCTTTAAATTATGTAAACTGGGATTTAAAATAAACTCTCAATTTTGTCATTGCATTTTTCTTGAAAAAAAAAAAAAGCTCACTTTGAGACATACTTTTTTTTTATTAATCTGAAGAAGATATTTTTCTTGTGAATGATTGATGATATATTTATGCAAAATTTATCTTATATTTTTCATACATTAGGCAATCTGAAATTGAAGGAAGGCATTCTTTTACCCATAAATGGTAAGAAGTAATGTGGGGTGCGATTCGGGAAACACTTACTATATTCATACGCAGCTTGTAACTCATTATCTCCTCATCTCGTAGGACTACAAGTCCACAAAAATGTTATCTTATATAAGATTCTAAACAAAAATTTAAAAAAAGGAACAATACCAAGTATATCTTTATGGATTCTAAAGAAATTTCTTCCTTTCTTATCGAAATATTAAAAGCGTTCTTATAACATACTAAATTCTTCAAAATGAGCAAAACTGTATAATGAAAATGAAGCATTCTCTATAATTTGAAAATCACTTGAACTACTATTAATATTTACATGAAATCTTTCTGTCTAAGTTTAATAAAATTGATTATTTTGATTTTTATAATTTGATATTTTTCAAGATATATGAGACTGGAATGGTATGTGAATGACAAATTCAGAAAAATATTTAAATATCTATTATTTAAAACGAAAAAGAATTATAATGTTTTATAGGTAAAGTAGAGGAAACATGAACTATGAAATTTGAAAGAGCAATCCGGGTTAACACATATTTAATTGTAACATATGTTTGTATATTTTGTATCTAGTCGCACAAGTGCTGAAATTAAAATACCTAAACCTACTAAAATCAGTGCGAAAATGAAATTATATTTTAATACGTCACTATACTAATTTAACTTTGTTTTTTTGTTGAATCTGTATTTTTCTTGAAAAATAAGAAACTTTTATTGCTATTTCTAAACTCTTTGATTGTGATAACTAGAAGATATGAATAAAAATTGCAGATTACAATAATAAATTCAATATATTCAAACATATAATTCCAATTTTGGCTTTGAAATTGTTTTGCTTCAAAGCGCTATTTCAGTAAGTTGTTGCGCTCTAGTAGAAATATCTATCATATATAATCATTACGACATTATTTTTTATCATCAAAGAGGAAAGTTTCATCAGTTTTTATCACATAGTTTATTTCAATAATCTCATTCTAAACTTTACGAATTATTTACCTCTATTGGATAATTAATTTTATTAAACTTCGGTTCAATTTTGCATTA
This sequence comes from Latrodectus elegans, assembly GCA_030067965.1. Lineage (NCBI taxonomy): Eukaryota > Metazoa > Arthropoda > Arachnida > Araneae > Theridiidae > Latrodectus > Latrodectus elegans. The sequence goes on from CM057822.1 coordinate 47,565,031, forward strand.
CTTGATTCTGAACGTAAAACTAGGAATGTATAATAAAATTGCCGACACTTTAGGATTACAAAAAAATGCCTGCAAAATACTTTGTTTTAAAATTTTAAATGGTGTATGTATTTCAAAATATTTAATGCAAAAATTATACACATTTCCCACTTTCTAAAAATGAATATCTTCTTTAGGTATAAAGTAAAACCAAGGTAAATAGATACTTTAAAAAATATAATATTGTAATATATATTGGTAATGTTTAGTAAAATATTAGATTTCATTCATCAATTTAGTAAAAATTGTTTAATTTATTATTTATATTTTACAGATAAAATATGAAGGCTGTGTAAAAATTGACTAACTAAAAGGATAAATTTTCTTTCCAAAGCGAGGAAACAATAACACAAAAATAATGGTGAACAACATCCGTAAATGACCGAAGACGTTTTTATCAGAATATGTAGGGAGGAAAGCTATCCATCTTCACCAAAACCGTTCATATTTAAGGGTTACGCTTATCTTGGATGTAACGATATGTATCTAATAAATGATACTACTAACCACATTGGAGGTAAAAAAGAAAACTGTATTAGAAAAAACTTTCTGCTAAATGGGGGACTAACTTTTCGATATCTTCTACGGTGCATGTAGGATTGCACTGAAAAGGTTTGTACGCTGTGAACATTACAAAGTCAAGCCGTGATTAATGATCGAATATTTAATGCGAGAAAATGTTTCATTATAAGCAGAACACGTTATCTGTTCGCAAGTAGTCAAACTATGCCATGCAACACTTTCCTCCATCCACCATTAGGCACATCTTAAAGATGTTCAATAATACCAGACAGCATTATATTTTTATGTTTTCTTGAGCAATATCTCTTTCAAAACATTTAATTTATTCTTTCAGTTTATTGGAATTTATTCTTTTTTTTTCCGCTTTAGTAATCCAGATTCATTCCTATTCGAAGAAATTTATACAAATTCTCAATTATATATTTTTCCATTTACAAAGTATATTGCGTATATTTCTTATGGATCTTAAGTTCAGAATTCTTATCAAATTTAATTAATTTTCATGTTGCCTCTGTTTGGTTTCTTTTTTTTAAAAAAAAATCCAATCTATTTCAAATATGTATTCATGTAATATTTATGATAATGTAGTTACTTTATGAAAACAAATCTATTTAAAAATTATTTCACTTATAGTATTAATTTAATTTTTGTTGTCACACGAAATAATTGTAAGCATCGAAATTATAAGGATGCATAATTTCACAGTTTTTCTTCAGGGTTAATTTTATATCTGATATTTACTTCTAATTTTGTTGAAAAATTATTGACTGTGTTTGGAATTAAATCTTGGTAAAACTCACTAAATAAATATTCTAATTTCATTTAAGATCTGCAGCAAATGTTATTGATGAAATTTGTACTTTTTTCACACAAATATTTTTGTGTAAATCTGAATAGACTTCATTCATTATTTCTAAATCTTGGATAATTTAAATCCAGCTTCGAAATTTTTTTAAAAAAAATTTGAATTAAAGTCGTTTCAAACCAAAGTAAAATTCCATTTCATACATCACTGAAAAGTAAGACATTGTTACACAAATTAATGTTTCTCTAACAAAAACATTTTTAAAAAATAATTTCACGAATTTTCATTAAATTATTTAGTTATACTTTACTTCAAAATTTAAAAAAATGTGTAGAAAAATTTTTACTTTACACTTTTGGATATCGTATATTACATTAGAAAATTTCATGGATTTTTCAGGAGTGTAACCGGATAGAATACTAAAAAAATATGTTAAAATTTTTTAATTTTAAGCCGTAGCTACACTATCTCTGAAAATTAGAATGTTTCAAAACAGATTATATCAGCATCTGTCGAATGATTACAGTAAAATTCATTTATTTCTGATAAATAATTGCGAAATACTGAAATGTTAATAAGGTTGATTTTATTACAAAATAAGTTAAAATAGGAACAACGTTCTGAAATTCTTTATTGTTAACAAAAAAGAAAAAATCTGTAAATACTCCTCGGATAGGAAAGAACGAAAATCAAGTAGAAGAGTTGATTTTACTTATATATATATATATATATATATATATATATATATATATATATATATATATATATATATATATATATATATATATATATATATATATATATATATATATATATATATACTACGGGAGGATGAAGAGGCATCAGGCATCACCTTTCGTTTCCTCGTACCAATAAATACACGCCTGCCCATCTATTAAAGAAAGTATTGCTTTACCAATTGAGAACTTAGTAAAACAAATCTCCATTCCTGTAACATATCCCTTCTCCATTAAATCTTTGAAATCAGTAAGCAATGGAGCCACCAGGCAATCAAAGGATATGAAGACCAGGATTCCATTGCTTATTGATATTTAAGATTTAGATGTCTCCATTTTTGGGGAACAGCAGTACGAAATGCTGAGGATCAAATTTTGTATCACAGAATTATATGCATTAAAGTGAAAGATACTTGATTATTAACTTTAGAATATTGATCCCTTTACAAGCAAATTTGACATCATCAAATTTTAAAAAAATGTTTGAAAGATCAACTATTCCACTCGCATAAAAAGGGACAGCACGCAATTTCAGAATTTTAAAATAGCAAACAAAAGTAACATTAACAAGTTACTATACTTAACCAAGTGAAATAGGGATACGATTGATTAAATAATAAGTACAATTTATATAAATAAAATATATTAAATCTAAATTATTCAGAATTCAAATGGTAATGTTTTGATCTTATTCAATGAAAAAAATTTCACGATAGATCTTTGTAATTCAATGATTTATTGATTTAAAATCTACATCTTTTCCTGAAGTAAAATCATGTTCTTATAATGAAAATCATGAATAACTAAATCATCGAAAGAGAGAAACTAAATAATAAAATTTTTTAAATAAGTTTGCTAACAATTTTTAATTTTCAAAAATTTATAATTCTTCATTCCATGTTAATTCCTTTCTCCTATTTTAGTTTCAAAAAATAATTTCACAATCTTAGTTAATCATCAAAAGGAATTAATATTAAATATTGATTTTTTTAGTCCTAAAATTGTAATAATTAAAAAACATTGCTTAGCTTATTAATTATGAATTTGTAAAGTAACGTGTTCTTAGTTTTAGAATTATAAAAGAAAATACTCAGGAAAAAAGAACAACGATTAAATACCTTTTTTGAAAATTAAATTCATTTTATTATATATCGTCAATCATAAATTTTTAAATTATATAGATATTTTTAATTAAAAGGAATTTATTGCATGCCAAGAATTTCCAAATCAATTATTTTTCAAAACATGGAATTTATTTGGAGAAAGTTAATTAAATTCCAATATTCATACTTTTAATAATTTCCAGATGATTATTTCACTTTTCAATAGCATTTTTAAAACATTTATCAAACTTTTTTCCCTATCAAAAAAAATCTTAATTAAATTATCAATAATTTTTATTTTTTTATAAATGTTTGGTAAGCAAATTGATGCGCAAGTTAACTAAATTGGGAGACCATATAAGAACAAGAAGAAAATCAGTCATTATCACATAAATTTTATTTCTCATATTAAATATTTAAAAAAAAATTTAAATTTTCAAATTAGGAAAATTTTTTATGTATTCAATTTTATATTTTATTTCAATTAGATATAAAAAATGTAGACATCTATTTTTTCTAAATACAAAAGAATTATTTTATCCTTATTCATGTGATTTAAGTCTGCATTATTATTTAATTCTTATAGATTATAATTTATTTTTCATTTAAATTCAATCAAAATAATTGCATAAAATTAGCTATTATGAAGATATATTGCAGATTTTTGATTAAATAATTTGCTGCAACACATTTTAAAAATATTAAAAACTAATTTGACAGTTAAGACTGCAAAGATAATAAACTTTGCACTATTTTACATCAACAAACAATAGTCAATAGACTTCGTTTAACATAAATCATAGGAAACTTATGACTTGTTATAAGGAATAATGATGATAAGGAAATTTAAAGCCTACAGTTTGAAGTGTTGTTATTGCCTTGTGCCAGCTAGGCTGGCATTATGATGAGAGCTGCTCCACTTTTCCAGCTGAACCATATTTTGATGTGGAGTCCGACTTCCTCAGTACACACATGCCACAGGTACCCATTTATAGGGTCGGCAAACATTCAACACCCTTTCATACAAAGAAAGGACAAAGACAGGATAGACAGAGAGAGAAAACACACCCATGGCCAAACAGTCATTCGAACCCAGGACCTCCCTATCCGCAGTTAGGTATTCAAGAGGTATTGTTTGAGAAATAGACATAAGCCATAGTACATATACAACCAATTACCGATTCTTTGGAATCTATAGTTGCATTCTTTTGGTTTAATGCTAGAAAATAAAACGTTATTATTCCTCTTTGATCACATATTTAGAAAAAATTAGAAACACTCAACTAATTTCTTCAAATAATACAAAAAATTATCTTGACATCTTGTATGAGACAATCTATGTACTTAAGACTGTTAATTTGTGATATCTATAGTAAATCACTCGCTAGGATAATTTTTAAAGTCAATGGATTGTCTTTTAATAAAGAAAGGAGCTAAATCGGTTATATACAATTATTCTCAACATCTATTTCATTTTAATTACCTAAGATCAAAAACAAAATTGTTTTTTTCTAGCTTTGAAGAATACTGAATTACAGTTTCTGATATTTTATTTGTGAAAATTTATTTCCAGCGTGCGTCTCTTAGAAGTTCTGAAATTCTGAGCAGATTTACAGTGTTAAAATTATCACCTCGAAAAATTTTATATGCTATAAGTCTGACTCAAACTAAAAAATCTTTAGAAATACTAATTGGTGCACCAATGGTGTCATAAGTCCACGAAAGAATTCTATTGATAATATGTTAAAAATCAAAGAAACCTGTTTACTTTTGTGACTCCATTCATTTATGGTGCTATGAACTATTTAATAATTGTATAATAACAATGGTTTGGTTTGGTGTCGTGTCTATTTGAGGTCCACTCAAATCATTCCATGTGCCGAAATGTGTATAATTTTACTTTGGCAATGTGCACAATTTTATCATTCTAGAGATTTCTATAAATGAGAAATTCGTCAATAGCCTGTAAACTTCTCATGAAGGCTGGGCAGTTAAAAATATGTTCCGGAATGAGTTCCTCCTCAGGGCAGTTCCAACATTATGATCAAAAATAACAATAAAAATATGCACTAAATTTATCCTGAAACACTTTATTCTGGTCGTCTACTAGTTCAAGACTTCAATTAAAAAATGTAATCCCAGTAATGTTATACTAATAGAAATAACTGCAGAACAAATACAGTTTTATCTGATTCTATGAAAAGCTAGAGTTTCTTTATAAAAAATGGTTTATCACAGTGATCCTTAATTTCAAAAAATATTTTTCAAATCTATCATATCTCATCCCTTTTTGGAAAGAATTCATGTTCATTTACCCTTAATATGCTTTTTAACAGTTCATGAATTAATATTTTATATATACATGAGTAATAATGTCACAACAGTAACTTAGAAAACACAATTAAAAAATATATACTAGAAAAATGAAAAAATTATATTAATTAAAGGCACTTTCACTGTGCTTTCTCTGAATGAAACATAGGATTCATAAAAACATTACTTACTTTCTCTTTATCAATAAGACAATGCAATAATTACTTTTATATTAAAAAATTCCCTTTTTTAAATATGTTTTTTGTCATTTTATTTAATTTATAAAACTATGTCGCTGTTTATCTTTAAAAAAGTACTTTAGTTCTGTTACACATTCAGTTGCTTGTTTTTCTGGTGGTCTTTACACTGAATCATTTTCTTGTTCGATATCTAAAAGCTCTTTTTCGTTTTCACATCCTTATTTTCTCAATACTTTCATCATCATATATTACAACAATATTTTATCATATATATTCTACAATTTTTCAAATAAATTTTAGGTAGCAAAAGATATTTTTTGTTGGAATTGAACTCTTCTTTGTTCTAACAATTCGGGGAGGAGAGAAGATTTTTTTCATACAAGAAAGATAAGAGTCGAACTCTCACCACAGTTCTTTCCCATAAACATTTAATCACTGTTTCGCGGGTTTTTCAAAATATTCATCAAAAAATAAAAATGAAAAATGCAAGCATGTTGGCAGCCTCATTAGAGAAATCAACGGTGTTTCATGTTGATGCACAAGAAAGAAGGATATCTGCATGTCAAACAAAGAGATGAGTTGACTCATAGTACGTAACACGGAGCCTCATAAAGACGCACGATTGGCTTCCAGTGAGACATCGACCAATGAGAGTACAAGTTGATTGACCCATAAGAGTTGATTGCCTGCGCATCATCGCAGCTTCACCTATCATCTTCTTGTGTTAAATCTCTCCAGTCTTGTCCATGATGTTGACTGTCTCGCATGCTGTATTTTAGATTTGTGTTGGTGGAAACGTGTTTTTCTTAACTGATAACTTTGAAATAAAGGATTTGTCAACATGATAAAAGAAGACATCAGTGTCCTTATCGATTGTCACTTCGAACCACTGGCCAATGAAGATCTCCTTGAGGTTACAATGTCTGCAAGTGATTAGAAAAACGAAGAGGAAGACGAAGAAGAAACTGAAAAGCGTGACCTTACCCTGTAGAATCTGCAATAACAGTGCGGCATGGCAAGAGCGATGCAACAATTTGCGCAAGACATTGACGACTATATAGTTCAAGCTGTCTAGTTCAGCAATCGCGTTGACGAGCTATTTCCTTGTAAGGAAACTACCCATCAGCATGTTTCTCTCCAGGTTGATGTAAGGTCATCGTTTCTACCATCAGCACTTCCAGCAGAAGAATCTCTGATTGAGCCTAAAGCTTCTACGCGAGTCAAGGGAAATCCTCTTCTAAGCCATTAACACAAGAGCCTTCGCTTCTCTCAAAAAGCAATGTTAATTAATGTTCATTATATAAGGATTCGTAATTACTCTTATTAATTAGCATTGACACGTTTAAGTAAATACATGTGCTATTGTAATTTTTGTTTTAAATGTGTAAAATATGGATGCTGTTTACATATTTAATATATTCATGTACCTGCACACATGAAAATTCCTATTGGCAAATAGTATTTCGAAGTTTTCAGCTTTTGCGGAAGGTATATATATATATACCTTATTTATTATTTCACAAGTAATAATAAATAAGGTATATATATATATATATATATATATATATACCTATATTAAGAAAAGTTTGCGATACCGCTAGTATAACTGATGGAATTCCAAATTAGGAAATGTTTCATTACAAGAAGTTTCTACCCCTGTTTTGGTTATTAGCATCTTGAATCAGCTAATTTCATTTATAAGCTAGTGAAGAAACCTATACAATATCTTCATGACACTTAGACCTGTGTATTTTCATTTGCAAATATTATAGTAATAATCTCTAGAACAAAATTAATTCAGTGCAAGTAATGAGAAATTTGATGAGAAAAGCAAGTAAATTAAATAAATGAGGACAAAAAATTAAATACATACTGATATTGACATCTGGCAAAAGAGGGAATGTTTAAGAAGAAACGGGGATTTCAAATTATTTAAAAATATTATGACTCATTAATTAAATAACAAAAAATAATAAGTGAAAACAATGAAGGTATTATTTGGAAATAAAAAATTTGACAGAATAAATAATTTTCTGAGTTCAAATTTATGTGAAAATTTCAGTTTGATCTTCTATCATAGGATTCGTGAAATAAAGATACTATCAAGTTAAGGTACAGTTAATTTATATAAGTAAATTTAAATTAAAATAAAGTAATTGAACTTGTTGAATAAAATAATCTTTGTCAAACAAAAATATCTGTGAAGCATAAGATATGAATTTTAATGAAAAAACGAATTAATTTTAATTTAATTTTTAATGGAATTTTAATTAAAGAACAATAAACACTGTATTATTTTTTAGGTAGAATCAGAAAAGTCAAATTCATCAAGAAAATATAAAGATCCTCTAAATTTAAATGATGATACCATATTAAAGACTTTTCAAAACTAGAGAATAAACCTGAAGCAAGAGATACAGATATAAAGAATTTGGAATGCAGAATAGTGTAACATCAGACGCACTCACATCGAAGTTGTCGTACTGGAAGTATGAAGTATGCAAAACACAGAAGTTATGGTACTGGCCATGATAAAATAATTTTCAATTTACATAAAAAGAATCTCATTTTTTTAAATATAGGTCATACATACATACATACAATATTTTATTACATAATATTCAAAAATTACTTTCTGTTTTAAAAATATTCAGTAAATTAATTTCTCAATGAATCAAAATAAAAATTTAAAGCACTTGGTTAGCTTTCATTTTACGTAAATAAATGTTTATTAAAATTACAAATAGATAAACACAAATATATAAACTTAAATATATTTTGAAAAATATATACAACTTCTAACTTTACGTAATTCGATTAAGATTAAAAACAGTATAATTAGAAACACTTTGTTAGTATAAGACATACATTTATATTATTTAAATTCACTCCAATTTAATTCACAAAGTAAAAATATAAATACTGATTGAAACCATGTGGGAAAAAATTTCCAGACATAACACCCTGAAATATTAAGCAGGTATTTGTTCTACGTACCTCCATTTTTCTTCCTGTTGCGAAAATTAAAATACCTTCTCATTTCCTCCTAATGCAATTAAGGATTCTTTTGTTTTGTCTGCAGAACTTTTTTTGCAGCTGCTTTAATCTCATTTTAGCTTAAAAGATCGGTGAGAAATGAAGAAAAAAATATTTTATGAGAACTACAATAAGGCAAAAAGCAAAATATTTTAATTAAAAAATACTAATAGTTAAAAAAGAATATTTTTTTGCTCAAAAGATCTTTTTTATATGAAAATGTATAACTATAGAACTAATTAAAGTTTTGGAAATTTTTGTATTAACCATTGTGTAATCATAAGTTGATTTAAGCTGAATTGTTACATATTCTTTTTAATTAGAATATATAAAATTTTATCCTCAAACAAAGAAGCTATTTTCTTACCAAATGAAGCTTGTGATAGTTTTTTGAGGGAGTAGAAGACTGATGCCGTCTCTTCAATTTCATCCAGTTAGTCATGTCACTTTATGGTTACTTTTTGGATACAAAGGATAACTTTACTAAGAACTGTTTAAAGTGCATTCTAATTTATTTAAAATGTGCATGCCTAAGATGTATATAAAACTCATCAAAATCTGAAAATAATAATAAACTGCTATTTTGTTTTGTAAATAAAAATGTACTTTATTAAAGAATATTGGATATTAGTAACATTGCCTCCATATATATATATATATACTTGAGAAAAGTAAATTATGAAATGTAAGCTATTAAGCTTTTATTTTGAGACTAAAATATACAAAGCCTATTATAATTAGATAATGTCAGTTCATTACTTATAAAAATGTTATTGTATATCAAGTTTTATGTTTATACCTACATTTTTTTAAACAAAGTAACTGCTTTACAACATTACTGTTTTCTTAATATACTATTTTCGATTAATAAGTTAAGAATTAAAAATTATTAATTTACAAATCCAAATGATATTTATTAAAAATAAGACAAGCTAAGAATACATACTATATTGAACAATATATTAGAATTTCCATTTATTAATTAAAATCATAAATGAAAATTATACTTTATAAAATAAAATCGTAATATCTTCTTTATTCTATTTTCTCAACGTGGGTATTAATATTTAAAAGCAAATAATTTAAGTATCAAACTAAAAAATTAATGTTTTCAAAAATAATTTACTATAAAATATGCTGGTATATTTTCACAAGGATTTACTGGGAAAATTCTATCTTAAGTTGTATTAGAGTTATAACTCTACGTTTAATGTAAAACTATCTAATGCATAATTACTGAAGGAAAACTTAGGATAAGTTATTTATATGAAAGTGGAATGATTATGAAATGAAATTCCTCATTAGAAAGACTGACAAGTCATGAGAAAGGGAAGTTATAGAACACATCAAGGATTGTCTGTTATCAGTAAGGGAAAATATAAAAGTCAGAAAATTTATTTCGAATTAA
>CM057822.1:47580193-47592693 GCA_030067965.1 Latrodectus elegans
GCCATTTTCAGCATCATTTATTCAGTTTAAATTCAATAAATGAAAATTTATCTTCCTATTTCTCAAACATGTGCTAATGGTTCATTTATGTTTTTAAATTGTACCATAAAATGTAGTAGCAAAATTATAAAAATGGATCACAAGGATAAAAACATTATGCAATATTCTTGAATTTCAAAATGTTTAACATTAAAATCAATGAGTTTCATTGTTGTAACCCATGTGTGTGAACAGAACTTTTTAATTTATTATTTCTTAAACTTTTTCTATATGTTTGTTCAATTGCCAATTAAAGTCTCATTCTTTTCCCAATAATATTTTTAAATAATATAATAAACATAAAAAGTTAACAAATATCAATTTTTTTCTTTTACTTACTATTTTAACTTTCAATAACAAATTTCAGAAACACAGCACAGAAAATGCTTCAACAACGAAATATTCCTTCAAAATGAACATGAAATAATTTTTTGCCAAGTAATGAAACGTTAAAAAGACTAATCCCAATTCAAAAACTTGCAAAGTAAGTAGTTTTTATATATTCTGCAAAATATTTCATATTGAAGAAACTTAAATTAAACAGAAAATATTATTTTTAAGTTTTCAGCAAAAGGCAGTTAACCGTCTAATAAAAAATCGATATCGCCTTTCTGTTTGATTTTTATTTATTTATTATTTATACATTTTGTAACCGAAGTAAATATTTTTCACGAAATTTTTATTTAACTGGAAAATATGAATATTAAGTTCCTAAATTGGAAGAATTAGCACATCACGTAACAAAGGCAAACATGTTTGGAACCCAAGCTACAATAATTTATTCAAAATGAAAACTAATTTTTCCTTCTTTTGTTATGCTAATTACTCAATTAATTTTTTATATCAAATATTTTTGCAATTTATTTTACTATAGTTTTCATTCATTAAAACTACTTACATTTCATACAGGCATTTATAGTTTCACTCAAATGTATAAAATAATTCTACCGACTTTCTATTTTTTTCATTTTAATGAGGTGTTATCATAGTTATTTGGGATATAATTATATTTTATTAAATATAAGGTATAATTGTTATGATATACCTCTCATCTGATCTCTCTTTGTTTATAATAAAAGTCTTTAAAAAATTTATTTACATTTATTTTGTTTAGAAAGCTATTTATTTTGGGTTCAGGCAAGTAGAAAATAGAAAATAAAATTGTTTAAGTACTTTATACTGGCCTACAGAAGTCCTATCAATGGGTACAAAATCAAACGTCATGTTTTTCGAAACTCACCATAAAAAATGGCGTTAACAATAACGGTTATAGTTTATATAAATGATAAAAACGAACATATGTAAATTTATATAAAATGCAAGGTTATTTTTACTCCCACTGTTTTTTGATAGAAAAGAATTGGTAAATGGTGTATATGAATGAGAGAAAAGTATGCAAATATCAGGATTTCGTAATTACGCACAAATTTTTTTAACAGATTCCTTGATCATAGCCAAAAGGGACCTATAATGTGCATGAGTATAAACATGTGATGGATAATTAAACATAAACATAATTCGGTAACGTGGCGGGTGATTGGATACATCGAAATGGGGACGTCCCAAGCTGACGTCGTTGGGCACCTTAATGTGTCTCACAGTCTCGAGAATCAATGTCGAAATGAAACTTCTATGTCGAGAAGAATGTTCAAACATGAGCTACAATACTTATAGAAGACAATTTTCTAATCCCTGCCTCCAAAAAGAAAAGCATTTCTATACCGCAGCTTGTTGCAAACCGTTCTGTACAATCCTGGAGAAGAATATCCGCTGGTGGAGTGTGACGGCATCTTGACTATGCAGGTTCTTATGTAAGGTTACCACTTGTGAGAAGGGCTGATTTATCTTGGGCAAGAGAAAACGTTTCCTAGATGAAACAGCGATGGTCTCAGTAATTTTTGAAGACGAGCTCAAATTCACGTGGGAAAGTGATTCAAGACGTGTGCTGATATGAAATAACTAAATGCTACCAATCCAACACTGTGGAAAGATACGGTTACCACGGTGGTGGAGCAGTAGTTTGGGCAGGAATCTCACTCGGTATCACACTCACTTTCATGTGTTCCAGGGAGGAAATGTGACTGGTGTGATACATTGGGAGGAGATCCTTGATCCATATGTCCACTCATATACTGCCACAATTGGCAATGATTTCATTTTGATGGATGATAACGCATAATCCCATCGAACTACGGTTATTGAACAATATCTTGAGGGTCTTAGTTTGGAACGAATGGAATGGCTACCACGACCTCAATGCTTATAATATCAAATTTATTGCTGCTTTAAATCTTTCGCCGATGTCAGTAGGAAGTCTGGAAAACCACTTAGGGGTTGTCTGGTCTTTGCTTCTCATTTCGGTTATCGGTATCTTAATTGACTGTATGGAAAATCAAAGAATGCTATTCATTCAAGTTTGGAGTTGGTAAATCCCTTATTAAAACTACCTTTCTTATGTTTTTAGGAAATTTTTTCTCATAAAATTATTCTTTTATGAGAAACAATTTCATAAAAGAATTCTAACATTTATGCGTTCTCTAATGTAAAACTTCCAAGTTGCAATTAGTATATACTTATTTTATGCACATGCCATCCAAATTTATTGTTTCTACATTCCTTCATTTGCAAATTAGGCGTAAAAATATATATAAATAAATAAAATATTTACTTTTTGAAAGATGGTATTTAATTTCCTTTGTCATTTATTATTTAATTTTTTAAATAGGTGAATGAAAAATATCTACTTCATTTTAAGTTACTTTATTACATTTTTATATGAAATCAAGAACTCAATTATATTGTTATACTAACACTTTATGATATCTGGAAATATTTAGAAACTGACCATATATATATATATATATATATATATATATATATAATATATAATATATTTTCAATTTATATATAATATATTTTCAATTTATAATATATATATATACATATATATATATATATATATATATATATATATATATATATATATATATATATATATATATAGTATAAATTGAAAATATATTATGTAACTACTATATATAATATAACAGAAAATTAATTTATTAAATTTTTTTTATTAAAAGTATATTATTTGGAGCTAAATCCTTCCTAATACTTATAAAATCTATATGCGTATTTTTAAATGTTTAAATTTATGTAACTTCCTTTGAAATTTTTATTTTACTATTTTAACATATTTGATTACTTCTTTTAACACCTTATTTGGCTATCAGATCAAGATAAATTCCACCTAATTAACCTTCCATACCTATATAATAGAGAAGTTATTAAAAATGATGCTTTATATTCATGTATGCATATTTGATTGCTTATGAGGCATAATAGATGAAAATAAAATATTCCATTTCTTTATGTCATTAAAATTATAATTCAAAATAGATTTCTACTTCTTAAACTTTAAGCTTTTTATAATATTCAGCTTATGACTCCAGTGTAAATGTATAAAAAAATTTAAAAGTCTTCTTCTATTTTAAGACTTCTAAGTTAGTCAGAAATGAATCTTGAATACCATTCACAATTATAATAGATGGTTAATATGAATCAAGAATATTTAGGTTAACTTTTTTTATACTTAGATTTAAAATATTTTTGAAAATTATTGTAACATAGAAAAACACAAAATTATATGTTACAAATTTAATCGATCAAGAGCATAGTGGACGTGTTAAATAACATCAAGAAAAATATGAATTCAAATTCAACTAAAAAATGTGCCCATTTTTTAAATTTAATCTTATTTTACTCTTTTTCAAAATTATTATTATTTGGAATTTTATTATTAATTTAAAAATAAAGCAATTTTTGTTAGAAATTCAATGTATCAAAAATACCAAACATATTATTATTTATATTTTTAACAGAATTATGATATTTCTCCACGAGAATATTTTGAAAGAAATTAATTTTAATTATTTTTCTTTACTTACGTAAAATGTTTCTCTTTATTTGATGATACCGGAACTAGCTAATATGCCGTAGGCTTGGCAATTATCGCATACTATGTCACAATATTAGAATTTGTCACTCATAGAAAATCAATAGGGAATAGCCTTTTTCTAAAAATAGAGCTTGACTCTACATGTAGAACTATAGTGAGTTCTACATGTGGAGAATTAGTTATTTGTGCTATAAAATGCATTAGGTTTGGGATGTCATTTAATTGAATGCTGGAAATAGATATAATTCTATCAATAACGAATATTTTGATATCTGATTAAATTCGACTGAACTAAAATCAACAATGTTGTGTAAAGATGCGAATTTTGTAAGTTAGTTTACATATTGCAAGTAACATACATTGGGTAATATATATATATATAGATCATATTCTGTTATGTATGCCTAAAAAGGCTTTGTGTGCAAAATGAAATTAATTTTGGATATACATTATTAATTTAAAATAATTTTTGATTGATTTTGAATTCAATTTTTACATATATTTTATCATTTTATAGTTAATAATAAATTATATTAAATTTAGTTTATATAACCAGATTGTTTGATCTCATGTACTATTATAGTACATTACAAAGCAATCTCAATTAGATAAAACGAATACATTTTTGTGGTCTACATTATATCCTTATTTTCTGTATTAGGACTATATAATCGACATTAATGTGCATAACACATTATACTTAATTATATAGTCATAATTAATTAAATAAAAATTTTCTAGTCAGCTACTGTATTATAAACATTGTGCTAATAAAATAAAGAGCAAAAACTCATAATTTCTTTACTTCATAAAATAAAATTATCTCGTTATAAATTTATTAAAAGTATTTCGATTAATAATTCGCAATACAACAAACTTCGGATCTGAATTAAGTTATATTATTACTTAATGACTAAATCTCAAATAATTCGGTTGAATGTATAAAGATTTTAATTAATTATTTTCATGTGTGTACAGTAAAGAAGTTTATACACTGAATTTTTGTTTTCTAAAGCATAGCTAGTAGATTGATATTTTGAGATTCTTTCAGCCTTTCTCCGTCATTACATCAAACTGTGAATTATTAGCCAAGAAAGTTTTTTCCTGAAAGTTGTGAATATTTTGAAAGTTTTGCAATAGAGCTTTCATTTGCAATGAGCTACATCTTTTTGCATGTGAATTAAATCCTCATAGAATCTACTCATAAGATATTCAAGCACATTTGAAATTTGAATTCTGAAATGAAATTTGAATTAAATAAAACTAAATTTTATCAACAAGTTCATCATAACATAAATTTTAATATAACTAGTATAGTTTTTGCCCGATATTACAAAAAACATCCTTTTAATCAAAATATAAATTTTATACTTTTTTAAATATTTTTCACAATTAAAGTTATAAGCAAATTTAGATATTTATCTACATGCATTTGCGAACAAAGCCACACATATTAAAGTGTTAAAAATATTATTATAGGTGTGCGTGTGAAAGTAATGGAAAAATCAAAGATCAGATGTTCAGAACAGCGTATACATAAGATAGCAAGTGTCTAGTGAAGCTATTTTATATATAACTGCTGAAACAATGGCAACTTATCAAGATTTAATTGACTTTGGAAGCTATGTTACAATCCGCATACTAGAGGAGAATCATTGCACCTCTTAAGTTACCATAATAATTGAATTTTCAAATAAGACTGTTTCATTTTTTATACCATAACAATCAACAGTCCAGTAAAACATAACATCTTTTTAGTGTGGCCAGAAAATGATTTTGAAGAAATGGGCTTATATCGATGGCTGTCATGGATTCTTAAATGAGAAAGACATTTATTCCCTCCTCAAATATAATTATTATTTCAAAATTTTATGAGTATCAAAAAGTGTCTACGCATATGAACTACATAGTGTGTCATTGTTAATATGGGCTTTCACATCCGAAGGAAATTTAATAGGTATACCCTTCATGATTGCATGTCATAAAGTGTTAAACCACACCTGCATGCACTAACATTAGACAGTCAAATACTGGAAATATGTTTGCAAGTGTGATGATTCTCCTTTTTAATTGCATCGATTTTAAGTACTTGTAAAGGTGTGAAAAAACCTCATGAATCCATTGATGTTAAAAGTTAACCAAAGATTGTTCAAGTTAGTGAAGCATCTGCGATAGTATGGTACATGAGCAGGTGGAGTCTGATATGGTAATTCTGACCCATATAGAAACGAATTTGACAAATGACGTATATGTAAACATCTTGTCAGATTACATTTAGAGCATAATTTTCATATCTGAACACTTCATATGTACTGCACATTCTGATGAACTTGGATTATTGTTCAAGACTAAGGAATATCTCACACATCAATGGTTAGAGAATGCATGATGCATTTCTGATTGAAAATTAACTATATATTTTAAAATAGGATACTAGATAAAAGTATTACAAAACTGAGAATTTCGTTTTATACCAGTTTATAACTGATTTTTTTTAACTGATTGTCTTAATTGCCCCCTTTAATACAATTAATAAAATATCCATAAATGAATGCTGCTTACAGGAATAAAAGACTCTTTGATGCATAAATTTTATTATCTTAGTGCTCATACAATTATTATTTGTTTACACTAATCGATAGTATTTTGCGGAAGAAATTTTTACTTATGCTTTTAAAATAATTTTAATAAATTTTGTAGGTATTTTAAGTATTCACACCGTTATTGTAAATAATTATATAAATAAAAATACTATATAGATTACATTTTTGCTTTAAAACATCTAAGATAAGGAAAATATAAGTAATTACCGTCAAAAATAAATCTCCAATTTTTCATAATATTATTTAGCATTCTTTGGAAATAATTTGGTGATACAAAAATTGAGCCACATTAAATTGTTAGTCAAGTATAAAATTTCATGCATTAATTATGTTATCCCAAGTTTTAATAAAATAATTTCATACAGTTTCTGTTGCACTTAAAATTAGTTTCAGAAAACACTTTCTGGTTAAAAAATGATAACTTATATCTTAAATTAGATCATAAATTATTACGATTGTACAAATATAAATTACAATAGCCTCAAACATGTTTGGAGCTTATAATTTATATTAACAGAATATTTATCTTAATAAAAATATTTACACATACACACAGCTAATGGTTTTTATATTCAAATCACACATAAAATTAAAGTTTCCAAATTTGTTGATATATTTACAGATTTTTTTTCAAATACTATATCAAAGTAAAACAATAAATACTCATACTTCGCATTAGTTTGTCAAATTCATGATAACTATTATGTCAAAAAACAACAAATTCCTTACAAACATGACTTCAAAATGATATGATAGAAATCAATTTATAATATTTTTATCCTCATGACATTTAGATTTGTTGCATAATTCAACTAGTATTTTAACTTAATATAATATATATACATAATTTGATAGAATAAGTATTATTTAATTTGCAGATTTGAATCTCTTTCTAATTATTTTATAATTTTAAATTTAATAGATGTGAAAAAATTTAAAATTTTTTAAATTTATTTTAACAGCTTTATACCATTAATGCCTAAAATGCAAACAATCGTAAATCAAAGGTTCATTTGAAATAATCAAACTTTTTAATTATCAGATGCAATATAAGGTTACAAAAACTTTATACCTTTTATTTGTGAATAATGTTTTAAAATATTGTAACCTAAGGGTATATAGTTTGCACACCATTTGAAAACTGCAAAACATCTCCTGGATATGAAAAAAATTATATATTTTACTCGGAATTTTTTTGTATTTTGAATGATGATATGATATGTGACAGGATTAAATTATTGTTATTTTTTTATTATTCAATGGTTCTGTTTGTGTTACATAGTGAAACACTTTAGATATTTTTGATTTGATAGTATTAATTACTAAAAATGCTTTCACAAACAATGTCATAATTGATTCACAAACACTGCTGATAAACTACAAGTTCAGCTTAGACAGCTTTCATTTGGAAAAAACTCTTGAGACATACCATTAAATTTGCATTTTTTAGTTTTTAAAATTGAAAAAAAATTTATAAAAGATTTTCCTAGGAAACTTTTTTCATAAATTTAAGCCTTTTCAGTTTTTAATGGATACCAATGCCAAAACCATTGCTAGGATAAAATTATAACAGTTATGGCAGCATAATTTTAATTTAGAAACATTTATGTATTTATCACAATTAAATGAGAAAAAGGAAGTAAAAATCAGTATAAGAGTTTAAAACAAAAAATTAATTAAATTATTTATATATATTATTGATTAGATAAACAGAGTGCACCCAATCAATCACCACCAATACAATCAATGTTATACTCAATTTCGGGTACCGCAGAGAGTAGTTATCAATAAATTGAATTCCCTCATCGCAATTGAATAGCCATTCTTTTTTTAGGTGAATATTAGATTTGTAGACATAAGCATTTGATGGATTTAAACAAATACTGCTGTATCAACATTACCACTACATGGCTCTAGAGAAGCTCTATTGGTACAGAGGAATTTATCTATTATAACTTTATTCAACTAATCTATACGCGTTGAATAAGTCCAGAGATTAATACCACATCTTCGTTATGCAGTTTGAAAAAATTACCAGTTTAAATGTTGATTTATTGTCATGAAAAAATTATGAAGAATTTAAAATTGGTTGGTCTTCCCATTAATAAGTTATTCTGCTTAGAAGATCTTATTTCAACAAGTGGAAAATTATCACAAAAAAAAGATGTCACTGAAAATATCAGGCAAACATATAGTGCTATTAAATGTACCGTTGATTTGTGCATCACAACTTCATTTTGAATGATTGAATGGTTCTGGTGGTATATGGAGTGATCTTTTTTAAACTGAAAGTGTTTGAAGAACCCCTGTGGCATGATCTAATAGCCAAAATGGCACCAAACTTGGCATTTAGACTAATCAAAGCACGAAAAAAAAAATTCTGCAAAAAAATTTAATTCCAAAAATCTTCGCTAGGGCATTTTGTGGCGCTTTACAATATATAAAATGTAAGAAAAGAAAAATACTTACACATACAATCGTACAGTTAAATTATTAATGTTTATTTACTACAAATTAATTTCCCCGATGAGAAATTAGGCAACATTCTATGTAAGCACCGTTCTCAGAAATAACACCATGCACTCTGTGCAAAACGTTCTCTGTCGTACGTAACATATCACGAGGAGTATTCCGCACTGTCTTTGTTATGCTGTCCTTTAAAATGGACAAATTTGATTTGATTTCACCACCAACATAAACGCACGTTCCGGTAACGTGAGAGGTATGGTCACTGAAGCTCGTTTACTTCAGCTGAGATTTTTTTGTCGGAGCTGTCTAATACCTGCTTTTATAGCCCCTGTTATTGCATAACATTTCCATTTTTCTTTTCATTCCCGTGTTTTATGCTGATTCTCATTATTGTAAACTACAGCAGTGCTAAGAAATGCTCTAGTGGCGACTTTAGGAACTAAATTTTATTTTTACGGAATTTTTTCCCATGTCTTGAATAGTCTAAATACCAAGTTTGGTGTCATTTCGGCTACTAGATGGCGCTACAGGACGCTCCAAATACTGTCACTTTAGATAAAAGATCACCCTGTATATTAGTTTTGTAATCTTTACTACTGTACTATAAAGCCGAAAATATATTATCTTCTAAAAATAAAAGAAAATTTATTAAAAAAGTAAAGATAAGTATAATTCTTTCTTATAAAAATTAATTTAGCTTTCTTAAAACTTTTTCTTAAAGATTTAATGATAATTTTCAACATAACTGTAAACACTCTTAATCAACAATCAATGACTTTATAATTTCCCTTTACCGTCGTAAAGAACTAAATTAAAATTTTAAGTGAATCCTTCAATCTGCCTCTCTCTCTCTCTCTTTAGGTTTATTAATATTAAATAGACGTTGTTAAAAAATCACACATGGTAATCTTTATTTTTAAATGTGAATCAGAGCATTTTGCATTGTTCATATGTAAAAAATAGACATCAGAGTAAGAAGTTAAATTATTAGCAATCATATAATCAATTTATAACGCAAACACTAATTACACATATACATCACATATTTATATACATAAAAAATAATGTAATTTAAGAATTTATTGGAAGTTGAAACTTGTGATATATCCTGTCTTTTTATGTATCCTAAACTATATAATAAAACTTTAACAGTAATTAAAAATTGTCCATTATAACGAGAACACTTTGAATATTTATCATGTCAAAGTAGCGAGTAACCTAAGCTGATTTATCTTTGTGGTTTAACCAACTTTTAGCATCAAATATTCCCAAAAAAGCTTTTTTTATTTTTTAACTATTTTTGAAGTAATATTTTCAAAACATTTGCAAACTGAAAAGTCAAACTTTTATTTCGGTAAGCAAATAACCTCCTTATAAGAACCTCTTTATTTGACTCATTTTAAATTTATAATTGACTTCATGCGTAACGTATGTCGAGGAGTTGAAACTACTCTCATTCTTGTAACATTTCTAAGACTCGATTTACTATTGAAACGAAATAACTAAATACCAAATCTCTTAGCCCTGTCTACGGCTGAAACTGTACTGAAAAATACAGATAATACTTCATTTCTCACATCAATAATAATCTATCTTTTCTGAAAGGATTTCACTTTCATTCCTACATTTATTACTGCAACAACTATAAACTGAAATATTTTTGCCTATATTAATGATCTATTGTTACTTATCCCATGCAAAAAGTCATTCCTTATTGTTTTACCTTTCTTTAATCGATATAGTTGGATTATATCGATGCCAAATGCCAAATTTAAATGTATCACTCAGTGTTGCATTTTTTATCAGTTTTAGGTACTATATATATTTGCTTATTAGACTGTTATATATATATATTTACTTTTAAAGAGACAATTATCAACTGTACTTAAAATAACATAGGTATAATAGTATTCTAACATTAATCTATATTACGTTTAACATTGCTGAATATTTCAAATTCTGATGTATAAAAATAATTAATTGTCTAACTAAATTAATTATAAGTGATAAATAATTTTTGCATCAATAATGACAGCAACTTTGTGATATAAAATCTTATTTTTATATTCACAACTTGTTAACCTTTTTTTCGTTAATATACCACCTACTTGAAGTCATCTGTTGAAAAACTAATGTTACGGTCTGTATTCAGTTATTTAAATTTAAGAATTGTATATATGAATACTTGCTTTTTTAAAAATGCTGTAAAAAATAAGAATTCCAAAAACCGGGCAATATTTTATAATAAAACTAAAGTCAAAGCAGTAACTTAATCGGAATAAGTCAAAGCAATAATATAATACTACCATTCACAAACTTTACTGCAATAAATAAAGACAGTACATTTACACATTTTGGTTATGGAGTAAAAAGGAAAATAAGAGAGAATTCATTTCTATAATTGTATTTAATATATGATCAGCAAAAGCATACAGCGCTAATTTTACTCAAATCTCTCAGTTTTATAAGTTAATCATGAAAGTGCTCTTTCTCATATTTCCCCTTCTACTAAAAACTACAGATTAATTTTCCTAAAAGTACTTCAGGTCTAGTTCTACCACAAAAATAGAAGTTTATTTCTTGTTTTGCTCTACGGCAAATAACTAAATAAATCTAAAATACTTATAGTAAAGAATAATATTTTTTATTCCCTGGTGTATTCTATTACGTATTTCTTTTATTATCTAGTCACTTCTAGTTTTGAAATATATAATACATAATTTATATATATAGATATGTAATATGCATGATAGCGCATACACAAGAGTTAAAACATCACACAATATGATATTCAATATTATAATTTAATATATATGTCTGGTACACGCATATATAAAAAATATATATAGCCTTAGATATTCCTAGCTTTGATTTTAGCAGCGGACGAATTGTAGGAAAACGAGATTTTTGGTTTCGTTTTCCTGCATACGAATTTGTTTGGTAGGTATATGAAAGATATTCAAAATTTCCTAATCGGGATAAATTTAAGCTGCCAGTATCTATGTAATTTTCTCTGAGAATGTGATAGATTGTTGTTATTAAAAAGGCTCCAAGCAAATTTCTGTTTTTTAGCTAAAATACTAAAAGATTGTGATAATTGCATTAAATTAAATAACATCGCTATATATACATATATATTACTGATTAACATATGTTAATTCCTTTTTAACGATATATGTTGTATCCTTTTTTTTCCAATGGCAGACAGTTACAATTGCAACAGAGTCTATTAATCAATTGTTCCCTGATACCAAGGAACCGGGCAGACACAGGGACCTCTTAGCCGCCGAGACGTTGCCCCGGGACAGGGGGTGGGCCACCATCGCCTCCTCACACATGCCATAGGGACCCGTTTATAGGGTAGGCATCATTCATACTTCATTCACACACACAAGGAAAGGACAAAGACAGGATAGAGAAAGTGCATCCAT